>CATIWC010000607.1:0-24736 GCA_948472305.1 Vicia faba | reverse complement strand
TCCTTATTTCGTCTGTGTATTTATTTTCTAGATACTTACCAATAAAAAAGCAAAACCTAAAAGAAGTACATATATATATATATATATATATATATATATATATATATATATATATATATATATATATATATATATATATATATATATATATATATATATATATATATATATATATATATATATATATATATATATATATATATATATATATATATATATATATATATATATATATATATATATATATATATATACACAAGTGAATAAGACGTTCAAAACGAAATTTTAAGTATGTACATAAGTATTCATTTATTCATGAACATCTACATTTTTTTAAATTTATAATGCAAAAACTCGTTTTTTTTAAAATCCTCTCTAGTTGAACCATTGGTAGAAGAAAACCAACACCTCCCTGGCCCCCATATCAGATAAGAGCCCATCTATAAAAATCAATAAAACAAATTAAGGAGAACTAAACTGCATTCAAAGAAGATCTCGAGCAAGTCAAGGGAAATGTCAACTCAATGAGAGGAGACATGAGTCAAGTTCTTCTAGCCTTGAAGAACATCATTGACAGACAAGATCAAATTCCTAAGGTAACCTTGGCAGAAGTAGCCCAACCCATTGGTGCATCTAGTGGTCACCAACCAAGAAAAGAGCCAGAAACAGGACCCCAAAAGTCTGTCATAGCCCAACAAGACACAAAACAAGCTGAGACTCAAGGATTTGTCCCACATCCACCGAAGGTAGGGGCATCCCATAACCTGCAAATTCCGATTAACACTCATAAATATGATAGTGTTTGTAAAAGACTCATAAATATTTAATATACTTTCATTATGTAAATTAATTTATTAATTTTATAAAACTCTCTAAACATTAAATATAATTTATTTTTAGAAGATCCCTACGTAAATCTCAATCTACAGTAATAAATTAAAGATAAACCTATAAAAATAATCAATCATGTTACACATAAAAAACAATATATTTATCTCTTTATTAAAACAGAATCAAAATCAGTTTGATGGACACATAATCATTTTGTAAACCATTAAATTAAATATGTTCCACATCATCAAAATCTGACGTGTCATACTTTACCATTTTTTCCTTGTTTTTTCTAATGTCCACTTTTCTTTTATTCCATAGATTAAACCTACTTCTATTCATTTTATTTGACCTCTCAATGCAAATGTTTTTACAGTTATGTTAACAAATAAAGTCCAATTATTACCTATTACTAAATTATATTTTTAAATTAATATGAATGCATAAAAGTGTTTCTCAATACTAATTTATTCTCTTTTACAGTTATTAAACTCTTTATGCCCTATATTTTCTTGTGTAATTATTTATAAAACTAGCTTCTCCCTTTGCTTCTGTTTTAAATTTATATTTTTGTATGTGACTAAAATTTCTTAGTTTCAATTTTTTATTTATTTATCAATCAAATTATTTACTTTTTATTAGGACATAAATGAAATATAATTTTGCACAATGTGAATTTAATAGGATTAAACTTATTATTTAATTTTTAAGCGACTAAATTCATGAGTTTATAATAAAGAATTTATCTTCTCCTTGCTACTTAATTAATTATGGCATTAAATCCTTCCAAGTCTAGCATTAAGTAATTTCATCTCTCTCAATAAACGTTAAACTAACTTATATTCGACACCCATAAATGATTGATTATAGATAATACATTGTTAATAATATATATATCTTAAATCCAACTATCATTCATTAAAACAAATTTAAACAACTTTACACGGTAAGAAAAAATTATTTAAAATGTTACTCTTTTTTTTGAGACAATTTATATATAAATTGTTAACTTAATTAGTGAAAAATCCAACATTTAAGCTTTTCTATTATTAGTGTTAGATGACATATATTTAATTTGTTAAAAATTGATTTGAAAAATTCTAACTTAAACATGTAAATGTGTAATAAACAATATTAAAATGTGTAACGCAAACATATTAGTTTTTTTTTTATAAATATTTTTGCAAAAACAACATCCAAAATATACATATCTAAAATGTATGAAATTTAAAAATAATTACTTATTTACATCATAAAAAAATACTCAAACCAAAATAATCACTTATTATCATTATCAACATTGGCTTAAATTTTAGTTATAAGAACATTATTTGAATTTGGCTTATTACAAATATACTTTAAATATGATAGAATTAAAATATAACACACTCATAATTAATAAAAAAAATAACAATATAAAAATAGACATTAAACATAAATTAAAGTTATATCTAACAATAATATATTTAGAATTTTTTTAACTAACTAAAAAGCACAATATAAAAAATAGAAATTAAACATAAATAAAAAAAAATTATATTGAATTAAGGTACATTCTGGATTTTAAAAAATGAAAATAATTGTATAAAAAAAATTCGATTTTTTTTTTTACTACATCCATACGTAGCGCGAGTGATATTATAGTTAATAAATAATTTTGACTAGTATTCAGTTTTTTTTACATTGTCTTTATAACACACAGTCTCATATTTTGATATCTATTGTCTTTTACAACTACAATTCCTCATAAAAAAAAGTAGAACGAAAAAATACATGTGAAAAATTTGCAAGATTATACCAATGCTTCCTGACCATGGATTTGTTCAAGTGATCCGTCCAATAAGTTCAATTAAAAAAATTGACCCTCACCACAGATTAGTCACAATAAAGCTTACAAAGTTTATATTATTGATATATGTTTTTACTTAAAATGTTTAATAACATTGAATTCCTTGTACACCATGAGAGATATGTTGTCTAGTATGTAAAATTTAATGCACATAAATATGTTTGGTGATCTAGACTATTGTACTTAAGTTGGACATGGGGGTGTTGAAATTTTTACATGGTACATAGTGTGTCATCTCAAGTTTTATAACTATCATTTATATATATATATATATATATATTATATATATATATATATATATATTATATATATATATATATATATATATATATATATATATATATATATATATATATATATATATATATATATTATATATATATATTAATAACTATCATTTTTAGATAATTTTGTATGCTTGTGAGTAGTGCTATTTGTTGTGGTATTTTTGTTTGTATTTGATTGATGATAAGTGTATTCATATTTATATTTACTTATTTCTTACTATTAACTTAATCAAAATATATTTCATAAAAGCTTCTTCTATGAATAAATTATCATGATAAGAATTTTCTTCATATTTATTATAATTTGGTGGTTAATTGAAAATTTTATTTTATTTACTTTTTTTTAATTCTTATATAATAATAATAATAATAATTATTATTATTATTATTATTATTATTATTATAGTCATAATAATAATAATAATAATAATAATAGTATTTTAATGTGAGTAGTTTGAAGAACAATATTTTATATATAAAAAATATATATAAAACAAATGAATATATGCATTAGTGATTTGATTTAGAGTTTAAAAAAATTAGTCAATTTAAAAGTGTTTATTTGAATTTGGCCTAAAATAACACAAACAAAAAATTTAACAAACCCTAAAAAGACAATAACAATAAAGTTGCGGCTACAAGAAAAAAGGTGAAAAATCTATCTTAGATGTCAAACATGTTTTAAAATATTTTATGTTTCATCCATAATTTCATTAAGATTTTCAATGATTACTGTAGTTATATTGACCATAAATTTCGTACGCACGCTTATAGTTGTTATCATACTCTCTCGCTCATATCTGCTCGATCTCAATCAAACAATCTGAATGACGCATCTCCACAATATTACCATATGTTGTTCGCAGGCTACCTAAACGATACCCCTTAAGGGAGGCCCTTGTGCCTTTCCCTCAGTGTTATTCTTGAAACCCTTAAGGAAACCACCTTATGGGGAGGATAGAATATCTATAGGCTAAAAATAGAAGCCTACCTTCTAAGGATACCTTTCACAAATCCCATCACTAAACCCTACATCCATACATTCATACATTTTTGCATGTCATATGTTTATCCTCCACTTATTTTGTTTTGTCTTATTCAGAGTTAAAAAAAATAATAACAAAAGGTTTTGGTGAGTATCTTGAAAAATGAGTATTAAAGGGAAACAACTTGTCTGCTTTAATGCCATCAAGCCGGATATGTCCAAAATCAAGGCCATAAAAGGAAAATCATCTGAAAGAGCTTTGAAAGTGTCCATTCGTCGCTATGGGGATATCCTAGACTTAACCAAAGTAGAGGTACAGTTGGATTCCATTTCTGCTCTGATTCAGTTCTACGATCCTCCACTGAGATGCTTCACCTTTCAAAACTTCCAGCTAGCACTGACTCTGGAAGAATTTGATAGAATTCTGAACTTTCCCGAAGAGAAGGCTTATGTGGGTATTGGGAAAATTGTTGACGCCAAAGTCTAGACAGAAGGTTTAGGGATCCCTTATTCTGAATTATACCTTAATTATAAGAAAGAAGGAGACATACGAGGAATTAAGAGATTTTCCTTAGAAACCAAGGCTTTTGATCTTGCTAATAACAAATAACGGGGGTCTTGTTTCGATTGTTTAGGGTTACTTATATTCGGTGTAATCTTATCTCCACAGACTGTAGACTATATTGACCTTGCGGCTATTAGCGTGTTTTGGGGTGAAAAAGCTTTTAATACAGATCCAACTCCCGCTCTGCTTGCTGACATCTATTATAAACTCCATATGCGATACGAAAAAGAAGGGGTACTCTGAATTGTTGTATTCCACTATTGTATGTGTGGTTTATGACTCACCTCTACAAGGAAGACTACATGATTCTGAATCTGATAAGGTACGAGTGGCCTCAAAAATTAAGGTCTCTTACTGCTAATTATGTATTATGGTATGCAAGGAAGCTGGAAATTGGTGATATTATTTGTACTTGCAGGGACTTTCCTGATGTCCCATTGATCGAATCACGTGGTTGTATTAATTATAACCCTTCCTTAGCCCTGCGACAACTAGGGTACCCTTTGCAAGATAAACCTCCAGATGAACAGCTCCAACAAATGATCATTCATAACATGGGAAAAAATGACCAAGAGTTGCTCAACAGAATCATTTGGGCTTGGAATAAGGTTTTAAAAGGAAAGTTGAAAGGAAGAATGCGGTGGCAAAAGAACCCTATACTCGATGGGTTCCGGATATGGTACAAATTGTTAAGCTACCATTTGACATAGATCCTGAATACAATCCATAGGTCCCAGAGGCTCCGCCTATGTCCTTGGAAGAAATTGAAGATCTGGAGAATGCCTTAAAATAAGCTCGGATGGAAAAGGAAGAATTAGAGCTCAACCTCCTTAACTTAACCAAAGAAAAAAGACAGATGCAACACATACTTGAATCAAAAGACCAACAGATTCGAAGAGATGAAGAGGCACTTGAAAAAGAGAATATTAAGCGGAAGCGTACGACCGAAGGATTGTTAAGTGCTATGTTCAATTTGGATTTCCATAACCAAAGGTTAGAGGATACTTGTAACAAAATTGGGAGATTGAGCAGATGGTATGAAAAGGCGATGCAAAACAAGAAGGTGTTGGAAAAAGATCTAAGGGCCCAAATCCAAAGTTTGGCACAAGCTTCTTTAGATCAAGAAGAGCAAATGAAGTACCTGGCCACTAGGCTTCAGGATAGCCAAGAATCAGAAATAAGGGAACACCTTGAAAGGATGAGGGAAGAAAGACTTTTGTCCCAGAAAACTAAAGAGTATGAACAAGTGTGCCTTGAGCTAGAAGGCCTCCGAAAAGATTTCCTGATACAACGGAAACTTTACACAGAGATAGAGGCTGAAAATGTATCGGGAAGAATAGTATGCGAAGATCACCCAAGCTGGGAGGGATAACCACAAGATAATTTCTAATCTTTACCGAGAGTACCGATCTTAATGGACAAGCACGAAAGACTCGCCTTCTTATCCAACAACCTCATCGAAGACATCCCTAGAAGGTTGAAAGACGCAGAAAATATGATGGTTCCTCTTCCATAAGACGTCGAAGACTTCCTCAAGCTTTGTCAAAAAATGGTTGATCGTTTCAGAGCAGACATCCGCAAGCACGCTTAGATGATTGTTTTCCTTTCTTTATTTTTCAGCAAGTATATTGTTTTAAAGTTGTAATATCTTTAGACATCTGAATTATATTATCTTTTAAAGACAATTGTTAGTTTCAATAAAAGTATTGTATTCCTTATTTCGTCTGTGTATTTATTTTCTAGATACTTACCAATAAAAAAGCAAAACCTAAAAGAAGTACATATATATATATATATATATATATATATATATATATATATATATATATATATATATATATATATATATATATATATATATATATATATATATATATATATATATATATAATATATATATATATATATATATATATATATATATATATATATATATATATATATATATATATATATATATACACACAAGTGAATAAGACGTTCAAAACGAAATTTTAAGTATGTACATAAGTATTCATTTATTCATGAACATCTACATTTTTTTAAATTTATAATGCAAAAACTCGTTTTTTAAAATCCTCTCTAGTTGAACCATTGGTAGAAGAAAACCAACACCTCCCTGGCCCCCATATCAGATAAGAGCCCATCTATAAAAATCAATAAAACAAATTAAGGAGAACTAAACTGCATTCAAAGAAGATCTCGAGCAAGTCAAGGGAAATGTCAACTCAATGAGAGGAGACATGAGTCAAGTTCTTCTAGCCTTGAAGAACATCATTGACAGACAAGATCAAATTCCTAAGGTAACCTTGGCAGAAGTAGCCCAACCCATTGGTGCATCTAGTGGTCACCAACCAAGAAAAGAGCCAGAAACAGGACCCCAAAAGTCTGTCATAGCCCAACAAGACACAAAACAAGCTGAGACTCAAGGATTTGTCCCACATCCACCGAAGGTAGGGGCATCCCATAACCTGCAAATTCCGATTAACACTCATAAATATGATAGTGTTTGTAAAAGACTCATAAATATTTAATATACTTTCATTATGTAAATTAATTTATTAATTTTATAAAACTCTCTAAACATTAAATATAATTTATTTTTAGAAGATCCCTACGTAAATCTCAATCTACAGTAATAAATTAAAGATAAACCTATAAAAATAATCAATCATGTTACACATAAAAAACAATATATTTATCTCTTTATTAAAACAGAATCAAAATCAGTTTGATGGACACATAATCATTTTGTAAACCATTAAATTAAATATGTTCCACATCATCAAAATCTGACGTGTCATACTTTACCATTTTTTCCTTGTTTTTTCTAATGTCCACTTTTCTTTTATTCCATAGATTAACCTACTTCTATTCATTTTATTTGACCTCTCAATGCAAATGTTTTTACAGTTATGTTAACAAATAAAGTCCAATTATTACCTATTACTAAATTATCTTTTTAAATTAATATGAATGCATAAAAGTGTTTCTCAATACTAATTTATTCTCTTTTACAGTTATTAAACTCTTTATGTCCTATATTTTCTTGTGTAATTATTTATAAAACTAGCTTCTCCCTTTGCTTCTGTTTTAAATTTATATTTTTGTATGTGACTAAAATTTCTTAGTTTCAATTTTTTATTTATTTATCAATCAAATTATTTACTTTTTATTAGGACATAAATGAAATATAATTTTGCACAATGTGAATTTAATAGGATTAAACTTATTATTTAATTTTTAAGCGACTAAATTCATGAGTTTATAATAAAGAATTTATCTTCTCCTTGCTACTTAATTAATTATGGCATTAAATCCTTCCAAGTCTAGCATTAAGTAATTTCATCTCTCTCAATAAACGTTAAACTAACTTATATTCGACACCCATAAATGATTGATTATAGATAATACATTGTTAATAATATATATATCTTAAATCCAACTATCATTCATTAAAACAAATTTAAACAACTTTACACGGTAAGAAAAAATTATTTAAAATGTTACTCTTTTTTTTGAGACAATTTATATATAAATTGTTAACTTAATTAGTGAAAAATCCAACATTTAAGCTTTTCTATTATTAGTGTTAGATGACATATATTTAATTTGTTAAAAATTGATTTGAAAAATTCTAACTTAAACATGTAAATGTGTAATAAACAATATTAAAATGTGTAACGCAAACATATTAGTTTTTTTTTATAAATATTTTTGCAAAAACAACATCCAAAATATACATATCTAAAATGTATGAAATTTAAAAATAATTACTTATTTACATCATAAAAAAATACTCAAACCAAAATAATCACTTATTATCATTATCAACATTGGCTTAAATTTTAGTTATAAGAACATTATTTGAATTTGGCTTATTACAAATATACTTTAAATATGATAGAATTAAAATATAACACACTCATAATTAATAAAAAAAATAACAATATAAAAATAGACATTAAACATAAATTAAAGTTATATCTAACAATAATATATTTAGAATTTTTTTAACTAACTAAAAAGCACAATATAAAAAATAGAAATTAAACATAAATAAAAAAAAATTATATTGAATTAAGGTACATTCTGGATTTTAAAAAATGAAAATAATTGTATAAAAAAAATTCGATTTTTTTTTTTTACTACATCCATACGTAGCGCGAGTGATATTATAGTTAATAAATAATTTTGACTAGTATTCAGTTTTTTTTACATTGTCTTTATAACACACAGTCTCATATTTTGATATCTATTGTCTTTTACAACTACAATTCCTCATAAAAAAAAGTAGAACGAAAAAATACATGTGAAAAATTTGCAAGATTATACCAATGCTTCCTGACCATGGATTTGTTCAAGTGATCCGTCCAATAAGTTCAATTAAAAAAATTGACCCTCACCACAGATTAGTCACAATAAAGCTTACAAAGTTTATATTATTGATATGTTTTTACTTAAAATGTTTAATAACATTGAATTCCTTGTACACCATGAGAGATATGTTGTCTAGTATGTAAAATTTAATGCACATAAATATGTTTGGTGATCTAGACTATTGTACTTAAGTTGGACATGGGGTGTTGAAATTTTTACATGGTACATAGTGTGTCATCTCAAGTTTTATAACTATCATTTATATATATATATATATATATATATATATATATATATATATATATATATATATATATATATATATATATATATATATATATATATATATATAATAACTATCATTTTTAGATAATTTTGTATGCTTGTGAGTAGTGCTATTTGTTGTGGTATTTTTGTTTGTATTTGATTGATGATAAGTGTATTCATATTTATATTTACTTATTTCTTACTATTAACTTAATCAAAATATATTTCATAAAAGCTTCTTCTATGAATAAATTATCATGATAAGAATTTTCTTCATATTTATTATAATTTGGTGGTTAATTGAAAATTTTATTTTATTTACTTTTTTTTAATTCTTATATAATAATAATAATAATAATTATTATTATTATTATTATTATTATTATTATAGTCATAATAATAATAATAATAATAATAGTATTTTAATGTGAGTAGTTTGAAGAACAATATTTTATATATAAAAAATATATATAAAACAAATGAATATATGCATTAGTGATTTGATTTAGAGTTTAAAAAAATTAGTCAATTTAAAAGTGTTTATTTGAATTTGGCCTAAAATAACACAAACAAAAAATTTAACAAACCCTAAAAAGACAATAACAATAAAGTTGCGGCTACAAGAAAAAAGGTGAAAAATCTATCTTAGATGTCAAACATGTTTTAAAATATTTTATGTTTCATCCATAATTTCATTAAGATTTTCAATGATTACTGTAGTTATATTGACCATAAATTTCGTACGCACGCTTATAGTTGTTATCATACTCTCTCGCTCATATCTGCTCGATCTCAATCAAACAATCTGAATGACGCATCTCCACAATATTACCATATGTTGTTCGCAGGCTACCTAAACGATACCCCTTAAGGGAGGCCCTTGTGCCTTTCCCTCAGTGTTATTCTTGAAACCCTTAAGGAAACCACCTTATGGGGAGGATAGAATATCTATAGGCTAAAAATAGAAGCCTACCTTCTAAGGATACCTTTCACAAATCCCATCACTAAACCCTACATCCATACATTCATACATTTTTGCATGTCATATGTTTATCCTCCACTTATTTTGTTTTGTCTTATTCAGAGTTAAAAAAAATAATAACAAAAGGTTTTGGTGAGTATCTTGAAAAATGAGTATTAAAGGGAAACAACTTGTCTGCTTTAATGCCATCAAGCCGGATATGTCCAAAATCAAGGCCATAAAAGGAAAATCATCTGAAAGAGCTTTGAAAGTGTCCATTCGTCGCTATGGGGATATCCTAGACTTAACCAAAGTAGAGGTACAGTTGGATTCCATTTCTGCTCTGATTCAGTTCTACGATCCTCCACTGAGATGCTTCACCTTTCAAAACTTCCAGCTAGCACTGACTCTGGAAGAATTTGATAGAATTCTGAACTTTCCCGAAGAGAAGGCTTATGTGGGTATTGGGAAAATTGTTGACGCCAAAGTCTAGACAGAAGGTTTAGGGATCCCTTATTCTGAATTATACCTTAATTATAAGAAAGAAGGAGACATACGAGGAATTAAGAGATTTTCCTTAGAAACCAAGGCTTTTGATCTTGCTAATAACAAATAACGGGGGTCTTGTTTCGATTGTTTAGGGTTACTTATATTCGGTGTAATCTTATCTCCACAGACTGTAGACTATATTGACCTTGCGGCTATTAGCGTGTTTTGGGGTGAAAAAGCTTTTAATACAGATCCAACTCCCGCTCTGCTTGCTGACATCTATTATAAACTCCATATGCGATACGAAAAAGAAGGGGTACTCTGAATTGTTGTATTCCACTATTGTATGTGTGGTTTATGACTCACCTCTACAAGGAAGACTACATGATTCTGAATCTGATAAGGTACGAGTGGCCTCAAAAATTAAGGTCTCTTACTGCTAATTATGTATTATGGTATGCAAGGAAGCTGGAAATTGGTGATATTATTTGTACTTGCAGGGACTTTCCTGATGTCCCATTGATCGAATCACGTGGTTGTATTAATTATAACCCTTCCTTAGCCCTGCGACAACTAGGGTACCCTTTGCAAGATAAACCTCCAGATGAACAGCTCCAACAAATGATCATTCATAACATGGGAAAAAATGACCAAGAGTTGCTCAACAGAATCATCTGGGCTTGGAATAAGGTTTTAAAAGGAAAGTTGAAAGGAAGAATGCGGTGGCAAAAGAACCCTATACTCGATGGGTTCCGGATATGGTACAAATTGTTAAGCTACCATTTGACATAGATCCTGAATACAATCCATAGGTCCCAGAGGCTCCGCCTATGTCCTTGGAAGAAATTGAAGATCTGGAGAATGCCTTAAAATAAGCTCGGATGGAAAAGGAAGAATTAGAGCTCAACCTCCTTAACTTAACCAAAGAAAAAAGACAGATGCAACACATACTTGAATCAAAAGACCAACAGATTCGAAGAGATGAAGAGGCACTTGAAAAAGAGAATATTAAGCGGAAGCGTACGACCGAAGGATTGTTAAGTGCTATGTTCAATTTGGATTTCCATAACCAAAGGTTAGAGGATACTTGTAACAAAATTGGGAGATTGAGCAGATGGTATGAAAAGGCGATGCAAAACAAGAAGGTGTTGGAAAAAGATCTAAGGGCCCAAATCCAAAGTTTGGCACAAGCTTCTTTAGATCAAGAAGAGCAAATGAAGTACCTGGCCACTAGGCTTCAGGATAGCCAAGAATCAGAAATAAGGGAACACCTTGAAAGGATGAGGGAAGAAAGACTTTTGTCCCAGAAAACTAAAGAGTATGAACAAGTGTGCCTTGAGCTAGAAGGCCTCCGAAAAGATTTCCTGATACAACGGAAACTTTACACAGAGATAGAGGCTGAAAATGTATCGGGAAGAATAGTATGCGAAGATCACCCAAGCTGGGAGGGATAACCACAAGATAATTTCTAATCTTTACCGAGAGTACCGATCTTAATGGACAAGCACGAAAGACTCGCCTTCTTATCCAACAACCTCATCGAAGACATCCCTAGAAGGTTGAAAGACGCAGAAAATATGATGGTTCCTCTTCCATAAGACGTCGAAGACTTCCTCAAGCTTTGTCAAAAAATGGTTGATCGTTTCAGAGCAGACATCCGCAAGCACGCTTAGATGATTGTTTTCCTTTCTTTATTTTTCAGCAAGTATATTGTTTTAAAGTTGTAATATCTTTAGACATCTGAATTATATTATCTTTTAAAGACAATTGTTAGTTTCAATAAAAGTATTGTATTCCTTATTTCGTCTGTGTATTTATTTTCTAGATACTTACCAATAAAAAAGCAAAACCTAAAAGAAGTACATATATATATATATATATATATATATATATATATATATATATATATATATATACACACACAAGTGAATAAGACGTTCAAAACGAAATTTTAAGTATGTACATAAGTATTCATTTATTCATGAACATCTACATTTTTTTAAATTTATAATGCAAAAACTCGTTTTTTAAAATCCTCTCTAGTTGAACCATTGGTAGAAGAAAACCAACACCTCCCTGGCCCCCATATCAGATAAGAGCCCATCTATAAAAATCAATAAAACAAATTAAGGAGAACTAAACTGCATTCAAAGAAGATCTCGAGCAAGTCAAGGGAAATGTCAACTCAATGAGAGGAGACATGAGTCAAGTTCTTCTAGCCTTGAAGAACATCATTGACAGACAAGATCAAATTCCTAAGGTAACCTTGGCAGAAGTAGCCCAACCCATTGGTGCATCTAGTGGTCACCAACCAAGAAAAGAGCCAGAAACAGGACCCCAAAAGTCTGTCATAGCCCAACAAGACACAAAACAAGCTGAGACTCAAGGATTTGTCCCACATCCACCGAAGGTAGGGGCATCCCATAACCTGCAAATTCCGATTAACACTCATAAATATGATAGTGTTTGTAAAAGACTCATAAATATTTAATATACTTTCATTATGTAAATTAATTTATTAATTTTATAAAACTCTCTAAACATTAAATATAATTTATTTTTAGAAGATCCCTACGTAAATCTCAATCTACAGTAATAAATTAAAGATAAACCTATAAAAATAATCAATCATGTTACACATAAAAAACAATATATTTATCTCTTTATTAAAACAGAATCAAAATCAGTTTGATGGACACATAATCATTTTGTAAACCATTAAATTAAATATGTTCCACATCATCAAAATCTGACGTGTCATACTTTACCATTTTTTCCTTGTTTTTTCTAATGTCCACTTTTCTTTTATTCCATAGATTAACCTACTTCTATTCATTTTATTTGACCTCTCAATGCAAATGTTTTTACAGTTATGTTAACAAATAAAGTCCAATTATTACCTATTACTAAATTATCTTTTTAAATTAATATGAATGCATAAAAGTGTTTCTCAATACTAATTTATTCTCTTTTACAGTTATTAAACTCTTTATGCCCTATATTTTCTTGTGTAATTATTTATAAAACTAGCTTCTCCCTTTGCTTCTGTTTTAAATTTATATTTTTGTATGTGACTAAAATTTCTTAGTTTCAATTTTTTTTTATTTATCAATCAAATTATTTACTTTTTATTAGGACATAAATGAAATATAATTTTGCACAATGTGAATTTAATAGGATTAAACTTATTATTTAATTTTTAAGCGACTAAATTCATGAGTTTATAATAAAGAATTTATCTTCTCCTTGCTACTTAATTAATTATGGCATTAAATCCTTCCAAGTCTAGCATTAAGTAATTTCATCTCTCTCAATAAACGTTAAACTAACTTATATTCGACACCCATAAATGATTGATTATAGATAATACATTGTTAATAATATATATATCTTAAATCCAACTATCATTCATTAAAACAAATTTAAACAACTTTACACGGTAAGAAAAAATTATTTAAAATGTTACTCTTTTTTTTGAGACAATTTATATATAAATTGTTAACTTAATTAGTGAAAAATCCAACATTTAAGCTTTTCTATTATTAGTGTTAGATGACATATATTTAATTTGTTAAAAATTGATTTGAAAAATTCTAACTTAAACATATAAATGTGTAATAAACAATATTAAAATGTGTAACGCAAACATATTAGGTTTTTTTTTTTAATGTTTTTGCAAAAACAACATCCAAAATATACATATCTAAAATGTATGAAATTTAAAAATAATTACTTATTTACATCATAAAAAAATACTCAAAACAAAATAATCACTTATTATCATTATCAACATTGGCTTAAATTTTAGTTATAAGAACATTATTTGAATTTGGCTTATTACAAATATACTTTAAATATAATAGAATTAAAATATAACACACTCATAATTAATAAAAAAAATAACAATATAAATATAGACATTAAACATAAATTAAAGTTATATCTAACAATAATATATTTAGAATTTTTTTAACTAACTAAAAAACACAATATAAAAAATAGAAATTAAACATAAATAAAAAAAATTATATTGAATTAAGGTACATTCTGGATTTTAAAAAATGAAAATAATTGTATAAAAAAATTCTATTTTTTTTTTACTACATCCATGCGTAGCGCGAGTGATATTATAGTTAATAAATAATTTTGACTAGTATTCAGTTTTTTTTACATTGTCTTTATAACACACTGTCTCATATTTTGATATCTATTGTCTTTTACAACTACAATTCCTCATAAAAAAAAGTAGAACGAAAAAATACATGTGAAAAATTTGCAAGATTATACCAATGCTTCCCGACCATGGATTTGTTCAAGTGATCCGTTCAATAAGTTCAATTAAAAAAATTGACGCTCACCACAGATTAGTAACAATAAAGCTTACAAAGTTTATATTATTGATATGTTTTTACTTAAAATGTTTAATAACATTGAATTCCTTGTACACCATGAGAGATATGTTGTCTAGTATGTAAAATTTAATGCACATAAATATGTTTGGTGATCTAGACTATTGTACTTAAGTTGGACATGGGGTGTTGAAATTTTTACATGGTACATAGTGTGTCATCTCAAGTTTTATAACTATCATTTATATATATATATATATATTAATAACTATGATTTTTATATATATTAATAACTATCATTTTTAGATAATTTTGTATGCTTGTGAGTAGTGCTATTTGTTGTGGTATTTTTGTTTGTATTTGATTGATGATAAGTGTATTCATATTTATATTTACTTATTTCTTACTATTAACTTAATCAAAATATATTTCATAAAAGCTTCTTCTATGAATAAATTATCATGATAAGAATTTTCTTCATATTTATTATAATTTGGTGGTTAATTGAAAAATTTATTTTATTTACTTTTTTTTAATTCTTATATAATAATAACAATTATTATTATTATTATTATAGTCATAATAATAATAATAATAATAATAGTATTTTAATGTGAGTAGTTTGAAGAACAATATTTTAGATATAAAAAATATATATAAAACAAATGAATATATGCATTAGTGATTTGATTTAGAGTTTAAAAAAATTAGTCAATTTAAAAGTGTTTATTTGAATTTGGCCTAAAATAACACAAACAAAAAATTTAACAAACCCTAAAAAGACAATAACAATAAAGTTGCGGCTACAAGAAAAAAGGTGAAAAATCTATCTTAGATGTCAAACATGTTTTAAAATATTTTATGTTTCATCCATAATTTCATTAAGATTTTCAATGATTAGTGTAGTTATATTATGACCATAAATTTCGTACGCACGCTTATAGTTGTTATCATACTCTCTCGCTCATATCTGCTCGATCTCAATCAAACAATCTGAATGACGCATCCCCACAATATTACCATATGTTGTTCGCAGGCTACCTAAACGATACCCCTTAAGGGAGGCCCTTGTGCCTTTCCCTCAGTGTTATTCTTGAAACCCTTAAGGAAACCACCTTATGGGGAGGATAGAATATCCATAGGCTAAAAATAGGAGCCTACCTTCTAAGGATACCTTTCATAAATCCCATCACTAAACCCTACATCCACACATTCATACATTTTTGCATGTCATATGTTTATCCTCCACTTATTTTGTTTTGTCTTATTCAGAGTTAAAAAAAATAATAACAAAAGGTTTTGGTGAGTATCTTGAAAAATGAGTATTAAAGGGAAACAACTTGTCTACTTTAATGCCATCGAGCCGGATATGTCCAAAATCAAGGCCATAAAAGGAAAATCATCTGAAAGAGCTTTGAAAGTGTCCATTCGTCGCTATGGGGATATCCTAGACTTAACCAAAGTAGAGGTACAGTTGGATTCCATTTCTGCTCTGATTCAGTTCTACGACCCTCCACTGAGATGCTTCACCTTTCAAAACTTCCAGCTAGCACTGACTCTGGAAGAATTTGATAGAATTCTGAACTTTCCCGAAGAGAAGGCTTATGTGGGTATTGGGAAAACTATTGACGCCAAAGTCTAGACAGAAGGTTTAGGGATCCCTTATTCTGAATTATACCTTAATTATAAGAAAGAAGGAGACATACGAGGAATTAAGAGATTTTCCTTAGAAACCAAGGCTTTTGATCTTGCTAATAACAAATAACGGGGGTCTTGTTTCGATTGTTTAGGGTTACTTATATTCGGTGTAATCTTATCTCCACAGACTGTAGACTATATTGACCTTGCGGCTATTAGCGTGTTTTGGGGTGAAAAAGATTTTAATACAGATCTAACTCCCGCTATGCTTGCTGACATCTATTATAAACTCCATATGCGATACGAAAAAGAAGGGGTACTCTGAATTGTTGTATTCCACTATTGTATGTGTGGTTTATGACTCACCTCTACAAGGAAGACTACATGATTCTGAATCTGATAAGGTACGAGTGGCCTCAAAAATTAAGGTCTCTTACTGCTAATTATGTATTATGGTATGCAAGGGAGCTGGACATTTGCGATATTATATGTACTTGCAGGGAATTTCCTGATGTCCCATTGATCGAATCACGAGGCTGTATTAATTATAACCCCACCTTGGCCCTGCGACAACTAGGGTACCCTTTGCAAGATAAACCTCCAGATGAACAGCTCCAATAAATGATCATTCATAACATGGGAAAAAATGACCAAGAGTTTCTCAACAGAATCATTTGGGCTTGGAATAAGGTTATAAAAGGAAAGTTGAAAGGAAGAATGCGGTGGCGAAAGAACCCTATACTCGATGGGTTCTGGATAAGGTACAAATTGTTAAGCTGCCATTTGACATAGATCCCGAATACAATCCATAGTTCCCAGAGGCTCCGCCTATGTCCTTAAAAGAAATTGAAGATCTGAAGAATGCCTTAAAATAAGCTCGGATGGAAAAGGAAGAATTGTAGCTCAACCTCCTTAACTTAACCAAATAAAAAAGACAGATGCAGCACATACTTGAATCAAAAGACCAACAGATTCGAAGAGATGAAGAGGCACTTGAAAAAGAGAATCTTATGCGGAAGCGTACGACCGAAGGATTGTTAAGTGCTATGTTCAATTTGGATTTCCATAACCAAAGGTTAGAGGATTCTTCTAACAAAATTAGGAGACTGAGCAGATGGTATGAAAAGGCGATGCAAGACAAGAAGGTGTTGGAAGAAGATCTAAGGGCCCAAATCCAAAGTTTGGCACAAGATTCTTTAGATCAAGAAGAGCAAATGAAGTACCTGACCACTAGGCTTCAGGATAGCCAAGAATCAGAAATAAGGGAACACCTTAAAAGGATGAGGGAAGAAAGACTTTTGTCCCAGAAAACTGAAGAATATGAACAAGTGTGCCTTGAGCTAGAAGGCCTCCGAAAATATTTCCTGATACAACGGAAACTTTACACAGAGATAAAGGCTGAAAAATGTATTGGTAAGAATAGTATGTGAAGATCGCCCAAGCTGGGAGGGATAACCACAATATAATTTCTAATATTTACCGAGAGTACCTATACTACAAGGACAAGCACGAAAGACTTGCCTTCTTATCCAACAACCTCATCGAAGACATCCCTAGAAGGTTGAAAGACGCAGAAAATATGATGGTTCCTCTTCCATAAGACGTCGAAGACTTCCTCAATCTTTGTCGAAAAATGGTCGATCGTTTCAGAGCAGACATTCGCAAGCACGCTTAGAAGATTGTTTTCCTTTCTTTATTTTTCAGCAAGTATATTGTTTTAAAGTTTTAATATCTTTCAATATTTGAATTATTTTCTCTTTTAAAGATAATTGTTTATGTGATACGGTGGGAGAGAACTGACTGTTTTTCAGAATGCTGGTTCGCGTTTTGCGTTTGTGTTTGCAAAATGTCGCGGTAAGCAAGAGTCGCCACCGTCTTTTATTTTATCCAACAAGGAAGGGAAAAAAGCACAGAAAAATTCCTTTTTTGAGATGTTTCTCGGGTCCGGGGGGTGGATTATTGAAAGGGAAGGTGTTAGCACCTTTTCTATCCGTGGTTATCCACGGGCTCTTAGGTAATTGCTCAAAGTGTTTTCAAAATTGCTTTTCTTTGTGTTTGTGGGTTTGAAGAAGTTTTTGTTTTGAAAGGTGTAAGTGTGAAAAGTTTTTGTTTTGGAAAGAGCGAGTACTTAAGAACCATGTACCTACTCGAAAAAGGAATCAATCTGTGCTAATGTCCTTTAGACAATGCTATCCCACTATTGATGAGTAGGTAGCATCGTCGTTGGAGTTTTAAGGGTCAATTCGATTAGGGGACGTGCGGTCACTAAAGCAATGTTAGGACGCCTTAGCGGTAACCCTAATGTCTTAGATATTTTTTCGAGGCAACCGTTTCGAGGAAACTATGATCTTTGGACAAGAGGGCGACCTCTAAAACTTCCTATACTCAATGACCACGTTCGAAGGCAACCAAGTGAGGTGTACCCTAAGAGTGCGCATGTGCGAGTGTGTTGTTTTCAGTTTATTTTATCTTTGTACATGTCAATGGTTATCTATGTTGATTTTAGGTTTAACATTTGATCTTGTCATGCATTCCCTATTATCAAACATCTAACAGTTTATAAGTTGCGGAAATTAAATTGCGGAAATTAAACTAACTATTACAAGGCGTCGGGTATTTACATCGCCAAAAGCAACCCTTGAAATTAAAATGCGGGAAATAAATAAAGTGATAGAATAATTAAAGTCCTATTAAACTATTACATTCCGGGAAACAGATATATTATTGAATAAAAATGGAACGCGTACGGGAAATTAAATCGAGCGAGTTCTTAGGGTTTTGACCCTTTTAGAAAGAAAAGACTTTTTTTTTGGTTATTTTTGAAAAAAGAAATTAAACTAAGTTAATTAATAAATTAATAAGCTAATTAATTAATTAATAAAAATAAATATTTTTGGTTTTTTTGTATTTAAAGAAATAAAAATAAATTTGATCAATGTTAATAAAACCTATTTGTCTAAATTAATTTTAATTATTGCAAAATATATTAAAAGTTATTCCTAATTAAAACTAAATTAATTCAATTAATATTTATTAACAAAAATAAAATGTTGAAAATTAATTTAATAAATAAAATATATTTTTGGTTTTTTAATTTTATGAAGAAAATGATTTAATTGGTTAGTCAAAAAATAAAAATAACTAATTAAATAAAATAAATAGAAAGAATAAAATAGAAAGACTTAGGGGGTGTGGGCCTGGAAAAGGAGTCTGATTAGCAATTTTATGGCCCATTAACATGCAAGCCTGGTGGACTTTTTGGATCCAGCGTGGCACCTTGACTAGGGAGTATGGTGGACATCCCATCTGGACCACCAGATCTGGCCTGGGGTCATCTGGCAAGCATCTGAATGAGGGAGTATGATGAACCACGCGCTTGGTTTTGTATTGGATCACCTGAAGACAAAATATAACAAATGCATGGGGGGATCTGGGATTCGAACTCAGGTCCTATTGGATTTGAACGCACGTCTTTGCCACTGCACCACTATGTCTCAATTGTTAATTGAATGGACAATGAATATTATAAGGGAAATCACATTAATATGCCAGAAAAATAAAAAAACATGCGCCAAGTTTGAATGGATGAATGGGGATGCAACACGCCATCATCCCTGTCATTGAACCGTGGCCAAAAATCCAAACACATATACCAACGGACAAAGGTCCGTCGCTATAGGCCATGTCTGTTCCAAAATCTTGCATAGGCTATATAAATGAAAGGTGATACCATGGATGAACTTGTCTTGTTCCCCTGAACAAGATGGTACCCTTCTCACGAGCCAATTATTTCTGCAATGGAAAGCCCTAAAAAAACCTAAAGAACCCTCCAATGGAGATTCACGATACAAAGCATGAAAATAAAATTGGTTATTGCAGAAAGTTCACAAATGATACGAGGAATCAGAATATGCAATCGTTTTTGAGAATGGATGCAAGAATAAAGATTTGTGAATCCAAGAACATAGCGGATCCGTGGGATACTTACAGTGCTTTTGGAGGCTGGAGAATGAGTGATTCTGATTGGTTTCGCTTCTGAGAATTGCCAGGAAGCGATTGTGATGCTTGTTAGGTCCTAAAAGTGCCTCCAAGCTTGATTTCAGTTTCACACTTTTTGCCAATTTTTCAAGTTTTGCTTTTGGTGTTCTTGCAGTCTCTACCCCTTGAATTTGTATGCTTTCACTTGTATATGTATGCTGCAATGTATTAGGTCAACAATTTGGTCTTGAATCTTTGCACATTGATGTTTTGAGATTTGATTTGATTCACCATTGATAACTTTCCAATTTTGTCCAAAATCCAATATTTTTGCACATGTAATGGTTGATACTAATTTGATCCACTTGATGATGATGATTCAATCCTGAAATAGCCAAAAAGAGATCAAATAATCAATGTTTGGATTTTATTTGATTTAAATTGATTAAAAATGAAATAATTCATTAAAAAATGAAATTAAATAATAAATTTGATAAATGGTCACAAGGCTGAAGCTATAACACGTGTGGAGTGTGACAAGATCAAATCAAGTGGAAAAGAATGGGCCCTTTTAACAAAATTTGAAGTTTTGGGGATAGTTGACTTTTGGCAATTTTGAAAAAATGCCCAACTTCAACAATGCATAACTTCTTAAATTTGGAACTTTTGGAGGTGTTATTTGACTTTTTAGAAAGCTTGAGATGTCCTCTAACCAACCCTTTTGGTATCATCTCATTTTGATATTCCATTCTCAAGTTATAAGCTTTGGAAAAAAAGTGTTTTTGTTGACTTTCAAAAATGACCTATAATGTCCAAATTTGTAACTTCTTGTGAGTTCATTTCTTGATCTTTGGGTATGAATATGGATTGTAGGAAATTTCATCCTCTTCAAAATGAGATTTGGATGGGTCATTTCTCATAAAGTATATGAAAGTTATGCTTGGTCAAAGTTGAGTTGACTTTTCCTACAAAACCCTAATTTAGCAACTTTTGAGTCTTGATGAATTTTGAGAAATCCTTGATGAATCATGATCAAACCTTGATCAAATGATGAAATATCCTTCAAAATGAGAATATTGACAAAAAATATTGAAGTTTGACTGTATTTGGGTCACAGTTGACTTTTGGCCTAGCATAGTCGATTCTTGGACCCTTTGAGCAATTGACTGAGCAAACTTCCTCTGCAAGGCTTGAAATTTGACATGGATTAACTTGAGAACATATTAGGCACACGGGGGAGAACTTCAGGTCATTTTGATGCAAGGACCTTGATGCAATACAAAACCCTAATTTGGGATTGACTGCCTTAGGAGATGACTTGACTGTCCAATTCTTGAGCAATCTTGAGACACTTGGAGATTTTTCTTGCAATGTTTTGGGAAATATGAGAGGGCAAATTTTGGGGTGCAACAGTTACTTTCAATAAAAGTATTTTATTTTGTATTTCGTCTGTGTATTTATTTTCTAGATACTTACCAATAAAAAAGTAAAACCTAAAAGAAATATATATATATATATATATATATATATATATATATATATAATTAATATATATATATATATATATATATATATATATATATCCAAGTGAATAAGAAGTTCAAAACGAAATTTTTAGCATGTACCTAAGTATTCATTCATTCATGAACATCTACAATTTTTTAAATTCGTAACAAAAAAACTCGTTTTTTTAAAATCCTCTCCAGTTGAACCATTGGTAGAAGAAAACCAACACCTCTTTGGGCCCCATGGTAGATAAGAGCCCATCTATAAAAATCAATAAAACAAATTAAGGAGAACTAAGCTGCATTCAAAGATGATCTCGAGCAAGTCAAGGGCAATGTCAACTCAAAGAAAGGAGACATGAGTCAAGTTCTTCTAGCCTTGAAGAACATCATTGACAGATAAGATTAAATTCCTAGGGTAGACCTTGGCAGAAAGTAGCCCAAACCATTGGTGCATCTAGTGGTCACCAACCAAGAAAAGAGCTTGTAACAGGACCCCAAAAGTCTGTCATAGCCCAACAAGAGACAAAACAAGCTGAGACTCAAGGATTTGTCCAACCTCCACCGAAGGTAGGGGCATCCCATACCTTGCAAATTCCGATCAACACTCATAAATATGATGGCTTGTGAGTGTTTGGAAAACACTCATAAATATTTAATATACTTTCATTATGTAAATTAATTTATTAATTTTTATAAAATCTCTAAAACATTAAATATAATTTATTCTTAGAAGACCCCTACGGAAATCTCAATCTACAGTAATAAATTAAAGATAAATCTATAAAAATAATCAATCATGTTACACATAAAAACCAATATATTTATCTCTTTATTAAAAGAGAATCAAATTCAGTTTGATGGACACATAATTATTTTTGAAGCCATTAAATTAAATATGTTCCACATCATCAAAATCTAATGTGTCATGCTTTACCATTTTTTTCTTTTTTTTTTCTAATATCCACTTTTCTTTTATTCCATAGATTAATCCACTTCTATTCATTTTTTGACCTCTCAATGCAAAATATTTTTTACAGTTATGTTAACAAATAAAGTCCAATTATTTCCTATTACTAAATTATCTTGTTAAAACTAATATGAATGCATAAAATTGTTTGTCAATACTAATTTATTCTCCTTTACCATTATTAAACTCTTTATGCCCTATATTTTTCTTTTGTAATTGTTTATAAAACTAGCTTCTCCCTTTGTTTCTGTTTTTAAATTTATTTTTTTGTAAGTGACTAAAATTTCTTTGTTTCAATTTTTTTTATTTGTCAATCAAATTATTTACTTTTTACTAGGACATAAATGAAATAAAATTTTGCAGAATGTGAAATTATAATAAAGAGTTTATCTTCTCCTTACTACTTAATTAATTATGATATTAAATTGTTCCAAGTCTAGCATTAAGTAGTTTCAAATCTCTCTCAATAAACGTTGAACTAACTGATATTTGACACCAGTAAATGATTGATTATAGATAATACATTGTTAATAATATATAAATCTCGAATTCAACTATCATTCATTAAAACAAATTTAAACAACTTCATACGGTAAGTACAAAATTATTAAAAATATTAAACTTTTTTTTTAGACAATTTATATATAAATTGTTAACTTAATTAGTGAAAAAGCCAACATTTAAGCTTTTCTATTATTAGTGTTAGATGGCATATATTTAATTTGTTAAAAAATTGATTTGAAAAATTCTAACTTAGACATATAAATGTCTAATAAACAATATTAAAATGTGTAACGCAAACATATTAGGTATTTTTATTAAATATTTTTGCAAAAACAACATCCAAAGTATACGTATCTAAAAAACGTATCTAAAATGTATGAAATTTACAAATAATTACTTATTTACATCATAAATAATTACTCAAACCGAAATGATCACTTATTATCATTATCAACATTGGCTTAAATTTTAGTTATAAGAACATTATTTAAATTTGGCTTATTACAAATATACTTTAAATATGATAGAATTAAAATATAACACACTCTCAATTAATGAAAAAATAAGAATATAAAAATAGACATTAAACATAAATTAAAATTATATTGAACAATAATATATTTAGAGTTTTTTTAATTAATTAAAAATCACAATATAAAAAATAGAAATTAAACATAAATAAAAAATTTATATTAAATAATGGTACATTCCGGATTTTAAAAAATGAGAAAATTAATGATTGTACAAAAAAAAAAAATTCAGATTTTTTTAGTCTACACCCATGCGTAGCACGGGCGATATTCTAGTTAATAAATAATTTTGACTAGTGTTCAGTTTTTTTACATTGTCTTTATAACACACAGTCTCATACTTTAATATCTATTGTCTTTTACAACTACAATACCTCGTAAAGAAAAGTAGAACGAAAAAAATTCATGTGAAAAAACTTGCAAGACTATACCAATGCATCCCGACCATTGATTTGTTCAAGTGATCAGTCCAATAAGTTCAATTAAAAAAAATTGACGCTCACCACAGATTTGTGACAAATAAAGCTTACAAAGTTTATATTATTGATATGTTTTGACTTAAAATGTTTGATAATATTGAATTCCTTCTACACTATGAGAGATGTGTTGTCTGGATGCACATAGATATGTTTGATGATCTAGACTATT